>CM070012.1:10773241-10798241 GCA_036247105.1 Cirrhinus mrigala
ATTTTAAGCTTTTTTTATGATCAAAATGGTTAAAGACAGCATGTGATCCACATAATGAGTAAGTTAAGAATAATTTTTCTTTTCTTTTTTTTTTTTTTATGTATAGAGTAGAGATCACCATTCTCTCACCATTCTGAATTTAAAATGTTTGTCATTATTTGCTTTAGTCTATTTTAAAAATGCAATAAACAAAAAGCAGAAAGTATGTGAAAGTAAAACATGTCTAAGTAAATATGTATGGAAATATGTACATACAAAATATTAATTCAACATTTAAATATTTTGCTTACAGCATATTAGGTTAGTATGCTAGGAAAAAAACAGATTTAAACTTTTATGACGTGTCAAAAAATTTAATTAGAATCAATCAGAAGTGTTGTTACATATATATATATATATATATATATATATATATATATATATATTTAAAAAATGTTTGACCAAATTGATTAAATGAATTAATCATTTTCTCATGCATACAGACAGCTGTTTAGTTCCTGAAATTAGTTTTTGAAAAAAATTGGATGAATGACTGATTCAGTGACAACCTCATGGTGACAGTAAGTTGTTGCTACCTGCTGTTTGAGATCACAAACTTAAGCCTAATACTTCTTTGAAAAATTTAACACAAAATAGGCTCAAGAAATGCTATATTGTTTTGTTTAGTTTTTCTTTTTGCATTTGCGCATTTGGATTTGCATTCAAAAAGCTCAAACTGCTACAGTGTAAAATCATCCAGTAGCAAATTGCACCAATAAGAATGAGCTAGGATGGTGCTGCTGTAGTCAAATGTAATATAATTTTCTATAAAAGCTCTGCATTTTCTACTGTGTTTTGGTACAATGTAATTTTGTTGGTTTATTGTTTTTGATCACCACAGCAAAATGAGATGATTACCTTTATTAAAAATAAATAAATACAAATAAAAAAACAGTGATTGTACCGGTAATGAAGTAATGCTAAATATAACTTTCGCTGACTATAATGCACAACATATAACACTACAAAAGAAAAATGTACTGATGATTCGTAATATTGTATTGTCACTAGTAGAGTGGAAAGCTCATATGATGCGCATAAGATGCAAACAATTTATAGGCTTGTTAGGAGAATAATAGCATTAGGTGTGTGTTTGTACGTGTAAATGGGAACACGCATGGGAGTCGCACTTTAGTTTGGGGACCAATTCTCACTATTGACTAACTATTGACTACAACTTTTGCCTCAATAAACTCCTAATTTGCTGCTTATTAACATGTAATAAGATAGTTAAGTTAAGGTATTAGATAGGATTAAAGGGGTCATCGGATGCCCATTTTCCACAAGTTGATATAATTCTATAGGGTCTTTTAATGAAAAGTCTATAATATACTTTGGTTAAAATGGTTGCGTAAAACAACACCCTTTTTACCTTGCCAAAATCATCTCTGCAAAAATCATCTCATTCTGGTTGAGGCTGCTTTAAATGCAAATGAGCTCTGCTCGCCCCGCCCCTCTCTTTTCTCTTTGGAGAGATGAGCCTGTTTACTTTAGCTGCCTAAACTTGCTAACTAGCACATTATACTAGCCCCTTATACTCACTTCTGCTGTAAGTGAAGCTGGATCATGAATGATTTGCGCGAACATAGACGGATATATGTACATCGGGAGGCGCATTCCCTTCAGAAACAAACATAATCTACTGCATCTTCAGCTGCTCAGATGTCGGGAGTAAATGATGACCACTATGTTCATTATTACATCCAGCAACACAACACCTCAATCACTCAGTAAGAGACTTGTCTACTTGTCTAACTTACATCCCTGCTCTGGCATCGAAACAAAGAGGGCGGACTGTTACAACTCATCTGAGGTAAAACGCTCATATCAATCAACTGTTGTGGGAGCGGCCTCTGTCGGTGTGACGCCACAACGACAGGCATCTGAGAATGGCTCGATTTGAAAAAGGGAATATTATTTTTACAGATTAATTAAAAGCCACTGCATGAATTTTTAGCATTATAGGGTGGATTTGTACATACACTGCCAACACACATTAATGTTCAAACAACATGTAAAAGTGAACTTAGCATCCGATGACCCCTTTAAGGGATCTAGAATATGGTCATGCAGAATAAGGCATTAATATGTGCTTCTAAGTATTAATAAACAGCTAATATGCCAGTAGAATTGGTCCCTAAACTGAGTTGTTACCATAAAACTTAATTTACTTATACATATTTACAAATGAGGACAGCCTCAAAATGAGGTTTTGTCCGATTTAGCTCACTTCTGGGTAAGAATTGTCCCCAAAAATGGTTACAGTAAACCTCCCTCTTTCTCCCACACACTTTCTTTGTAAAACTACATACTGCAGTTTTGTGTGTGTGTGTGTGTGTAACCTCTTTGAACTCTGGAATATTCTTTGATTAAAATCACTGTTGAACCACCCTCTGTAAATCATTCTATAATTGCTGAAAAGTATTTTTAAAGTTTTAGATGGATTAATAAAGCCATTTAAATCATGTAGTATCTAATACATTTTGAATTACCTTCAGGGAGATCATCCCTGGAGTGCAATAAATATTCTATAAAGCATTTATTTTGTAAGGTGAAAAATGTACTGCATGTTTAATTTCATCACAGTCCCTGGGAAGTTGGGCAAGTTAAGCTTGATGCATGGGAAAAAAAGCTGCTGAAGTATAGATGTGGAACACAAGAGTGCAGATGGAATTAAATGTGCAGCCAAATAACGTGACATTTGTGTGTGTGTGTGTGTGTGTGTGTGTGTGTGTGTGTGTTGTGCCATAACCGGTTAAATCCACATATTAGTATCCCCCCTTTTCTTCCAAGCTGACCCTGAAAAGTTTTTTAAACGTCAAGATGCTGATGCTGTCCATGTCATTCCACTCAGAACAGTAAAACTCAACCAAGTGTATCCAACTTGCATTGCATGTAGTTATAATGTAATACATTTGCCCCATGTTGCATTTTTCAGGCCTGTCCTTATGCCATGGAGGCCATTTCTTCATAAAGCTTTATAGGGACTGTCCAATTCTTGCATTACATCCTCATTAAGAACATGAATTAGAAAATCCAGTAGCTGTCATATGCTCTTATTTTGTGAGAGCATGCTCATTTGAATGTGTGCGAGACCAGGTTATAGAGCTGCATACAGTGTAACCATGTTAATCTCAAATTGAGCTTATTTCTTGTCTTCACTCAAGCATGTTGGGACTAAATCCTTATGAGCAGAGTATCCTCTTAAGCGCAGATAAACATGATTAAACAGCTTTGAAGACAAGAACATGCTGTCCTGTTAGAAGAGAGGCCTGAGGAGTGATTTGGGAACATTAGGGAATTGATTGCATAACTCACCTCTTCCCACGTAAAGCCGGGGCCGAGGAACTTCAGATCTGAGGCCAAGAAGAACCTCAAGATCGGCCCTCGTGACAAAAACGCTTTCAGAGAATATGTGAATCCATCTTTTAATTAGAAATTATCATCAGATGATTGATGCTGAGAGAATATTTCCTTTCCAGAATTATAATAATGAATAGATGATTTTATGATTATCCTGACACCCACCTTGTTTCCGTTTCTGATCAGTTTCTCCAATTAGTAGCTGTAATCTGGCAGAGTATCAATTTTAATTGGCAAAACATTGTAATTACTTCTTCCTGCTCTCATTAAGAATAAAAGAATATGCCCTTGTCGCAATGAAAGATGACAAGTCAAACTCTGTCCAGTCCTATTATTTCTCAGCACAGAAGGAAGAAGTTATTTTTTTGTGATTCAGTGCTTCCGATTCATAACTACAGGTGAATAGCAAGAAGAAATGGAAAACACTGTGTTCCACAAGCTAGTGTATTTATGATTGTGATAACAAAGTAAAATAATATAATAACAAATATCGGACTGTTTTGTATACCTAAAATAACTGGAAGTGGCCTTGCATATTTTAGGTTAAAAAAAGTCTGTGCCCCTGCGTACTTTAAAAATAAGATGGCATAAAGTATTTAAAATATATCAATCTATATTTATATATCAAGTACTACTTTGGAAAGGTCTCTAGCAACAGAAATGAATTCCAGCAATAATAACATAACACTTAGTTATCTATGTTATTATTATGAAATTGATAAGCAAGATACTGATTTGCGCTGCAAATACTTTGGTGCTTCAGTTTAATAACACAGGTTTATGAAACAACAGGCCACAGAGCACTATATATCCTAGAAAACCCAAATACATTTTATTCCATCATTTCTAATGTTCCTCAAAAGTCTAATAGCATGCTCACCCTGTTGCACAAATAGATAGTATTGAGTATAATTTGGTTGGAGCCTGACAGATCAAATGTTTTGTGAGCTCAATGGAATTGAAGTTACATTAACAGATCATTAGAACATGCATGATATGTACTGCTGTGGACACATAACTGGTAAAAAATGACTGTGAATTGATGGTAAAAGACTGTAAAAATGCTACAGTAACAATCTGTTAATGGTAAGTTCCCCTACTATATATGGTGAAAAAACGTATTGGACATTGCATGTAATTTTACGCTAGTATACCGTTTTCGGAAGTGGAAAAAGACCGTAAAAATGTACAGTGAATAACTGTAAATTTACATTCTCAGAATTCCTGGCATTACAGGTCAAATTTGTTGAAATAATTATGTTTCTTAGTTTTTTTCTTATCGGTTTTGTACATTAGGGTTGTATGTTACATCTAATGTTGTTAAATTAATGTTTATTGCATTATTTCAGTTTCATGTGTGTTACCATGATAGTGTTTAGTGTTTGTGTGAATGACACTTCTATATATGTTAGTATTTAAAAGCTGTGATGGGCTTTGGTTCATCATGTGTCTTTCTCATCACCACCTGCCTTTGGTGGTTATCAGTGTATTACAAAAGTACAAAACAGATTTCAGTACCTGGTATATTAATATTATATCAGTTAACGAAATTATGGTATTTAAATGTAAATTTAAGTCAAAACTGTAAAACCTAAAGCGTTGCTATCGTATTTTTTTATGGTAAAATTCTGGCAACCCGAAGGTCGCCCTTTCAATTCCCACACTGGCAGGAATTGAAGGGAGGGATTGTGAACAATGCTCTTTCAACCTTCAATACTATCACTGAGGTGCCCTTGAGCAAGGCACCGAACCAATTGCTCCCTGGGCGCTGGAGCAATGGCTGCCCACTGCTCCGGGTGTGTGTTTGTTCACTTCTCACTGCTGTGTGTGTGCACTTGGATGGGTTAAAGGCAGAGCACCAATTTCGAGTATGGGGTCACCATACTTTACAATACGTCACGACTTTCAAACAAAGCATTTCACATTATATATACAGTATATATTTAAAATACATCTGCTATGCACTGTGCATTTGTACACAGTTTGACTTAGGAGTCTAGATACTTTTGGGGCCCACTGTATTTGTATATAAAACATCATGTGTATTTATATAAAATACATACAGGGGTTGGTCAAAATAATATGAATATCCATTATAGGGGTTACAAAAAGCATTGCAATTAAAAAAAAAAAAAAATTGCTGTCTATATTCCCTAGGTAAAAGTCAGTGTAGTATAAGTTGTGTTTAATACAAGGCATGAGTGAAATGGGGGACTTGTCAGACATCCAACTAGCAGTTAGCCAAGAGATAATCAGTCTTAACTTTCTTTCTGATTCATATAAGACCAATCTACCTTTTTGTAACTAACTTTAAAAAGCCATCACCAGTCTTGAAGAAATCAAATTAGATGACTTACTTTTTAAGACTAGTCTAGGCAGTTTATGCAACTGGCCCCTGGACAGATGGAGCATAAAAATGAACTTCAACATCCTTCCTAGCCAGCTCAATCATCTGACTTGAATATTATCAAACCACTGTGGACAGTTTTGGAAAGAAGAGAGAGGCCCATTCCCTCCTACAGCATATCTGAAGCAACTGACAGATGTTCCGATAGACAACATTCCACTGGAGAAATTCAAAAGTTTTATGAATCTGAATCTGTTATAAGAATGATAAAAGCTGTATTAAAGCCAAATGGTGGTAAATTAAAGCCAAATAGTAGTAAAACACCTTAATAAAGTAGTATTGCCAGGTGCTCACACAATTTCGCAGGTGTTCCCATTATTTTGCTCAATCCCTGCGTATTGTATATATTATGTAGTGCCTAGCAAGCCACCATTTGGATCATGGCTTGAATCCAGAGGATTGACTTGCACTGTATTGAGATATCGCTGATTATGTGTAAGTATGAGGTGTGACTTTAGCAGAAGTCATAGGAACAGTTCACACAAAAATAAACCCTCACCCTCAGGCCACCCAAGATGTAGATGAGTTTGTTTTTTAAATTGCTTTTTGGAATATACCTATCATATAGTATAGCACAGCAAGCTTATTATGTACTTCTCTGTACCTGCATGTTAATACCAGCATCTAATTAGCCAACCATGTGGCGACGACAAATTGTATAAAAGCATACAGGTTTGGGGTGCATCTCAATTGGTCTACTTTTATTATGCAAATATATGTATTTTTTATGTGATGGGGAACTATATACTTTTTTAGCATGCATTAAAAGAGTTGCAAAGTTATAGGCATGCTCTCCTTGTAAACCCTCACTCATCCCATCATAGTTAACATCATCACCCCCACATTCCTCATTGATTATTCCCCATTTCATTCATGCTATGCCACAGTGCTTCGTGCCACATTGGTGAGACACGAAGCAACAGCATGTCACTGAAAATCAAACAGCCAGGGAGCTTTCATGCGCAGAGCTCTGCTGGTGTTTCTGCATAGTGATGTATGAAACAAAAGTGTATATATAATACATGTCAAACCTGCAGTTTTCCTTTTTGGATCTTTATAATGTGTAAAGTTCACAAAACGTTGCAGATTAAATATGGCGTAAAGGATAGCAGACAATATTTTTGATCAATTCTGATGATTCATATAACTTGAAAATATAGATTTAGGGAATATACATTACAGTAAATATTAATTTAGCTGAAAATGAGGAACTGAATGAGGATATTCATGTTGTAACTTCTATTTCTTGTTTGAGATTTCCCCATTTTTTAATCAATGGTACTGGCACTTTTCTTTGTGGAGGCTCTTAAGGAGCACACTAGCAATAGTTTCAATGAATATAAGTAGATAATCATTAATGCATCCACTTATGATGAAACTGTGTGCTGTGAGGGGAGCAGCCAGTTGTTTGCCACTGTGCTGATCCATGTCTTCTTCATGTAATCTTCCAATGAAAATAAAGTCCTCTTATGCAAGTGATTGTGGGCAGTTTTAGCTAAGAAGGGATACATGGTTGCACACTGAAGGAAGTTTGATATTCAGGTACATTATACGGGCCATTCTACAGAATTGGTTCAAAGTCAGAATTGGAAACGTCTTGAAAAAAAAAATGTTTTTTTCCAAAAAAAATTGTATGTATGCAATTTTTATAATATCCAAGATACACATTTCTAGTAATTGAGTTAATTCTCATATTGTATTTTCAGAAAGTTTTGGAATATTTGTCCTCTCCCCAAATTTGTCAGTGAAACACAGTAATGTATAATTTAATTAGAAGTGTTTGTTTTTTTGTTTTTTTAAACATTTTTAACAATATTTCAAGTGTAATTTATGAGATTTGTTGTATTTTGAATCCAGTTTGTCTTTGTAAAAGGCAAAAAGTTGATCATACTGATTTCAAAGTTAGTTGATAATTCAGTGTACTTTACTTTTTGACAAAACATTGCATGTTTCGGTAGTGAGTGCACATTTTTGATAGTGACAGTAATGCTTTGATAGTGACCACATCATATTACAGAATTTTAACTTGCATTGTAAAACACTACTAAAACATACAAAAATACAAAAAATAAAAAAAATAAATTGTATAACTACACTAAAATTTTATTTATTTCCCCCAAATAAAGGATTATGTGTTCCCTTTTGTCACTACTGAAAAAATGATGACATGTTTTGGTCGCGACTGTTTCGTAGTGCCAAATTTATGGAACAACACCCAAAATACAAAGATGCCAGTACCGAAACTCAACCAAATGTTTCGGTCGTGACTGTTTCGGTAGTGACAATTAGATACTTTTATAGATACTTTTTAACTTAGCTCAAAGATGCTAATCAGCACATGGATAGCTAGCACAGTTCTGAACAGTGGTACACATATAAAAAACAAAATGGAATAACTCCAAAAAAAAAAAAGGTGTTTGGCTCCTAAAGTTACACATTTTTCAGACTTTTGAACACATTTGCTTCAAAGTGATGGGGCGTATCTACTCACTATGAGAGAGAGGGACACATGAATATTTCCTGATCTTAAATGTAGGGGTGTAGTTAAAGGGGTCATATGATGTTACTAAAAATAATTATTTTGTGTTTTTAACGTAATGCAGTGCGTTCACGCAGTTTAAGGTTCAAATAACATATTATTTTCTGCATACTGTACATTATTGTTGCTCCACTCTGCACCACCTTTCTGAAACGCGTTGATTTTTGCAAAGCTCATCATTCCGAAAAGCGAAGTGTGCTCTAATTAGCCAGCTATTCAGTGTGTTGTGATTGGCCGAATGCCTCTACCATGTGATGGAAATGTTACGCCGCTTACCCTTACCCCTGGTGCCGTGTCCCGGCGCGACAACACAAAAACAATAAAACCCATTATAAATGAGGCATCCATTGAGGACATAATTACTGATTATAAAGATTCATACTGTCTTTTGTCATGCTGCGTAAACATAACACTATTTGTGATTGTAAAATGGCAAACAAGCACTGCTCTACACTGCTCAAAACTCGTGTTTGAATAGCCAGTGGCAAATGCTTTAAATATGAAAACGTACTTACAGGCTGTGAGTCAGAAGCGACAAATACAGTGATTATAAAGGGAGCGTTCTTAGATAATATAGATGTGTATAAACTAATAAATGAATATCAGTTGTTTTTTTATGCTAACAACAGTAAATGCTAATGCTAAATATAATCCTAATAGCCTACTGGTGCATCAGTGTAACCTGCAGAGATACTAAATCTCAGCACTCTCAGTCAGTCAATCATAGCCCACCAGTTTAATTCATCGCATACCACTGGTTTTCAAGAAGGGTGTGACAAACAAAAAAAGAAGCAAAAACATCAGTGGTAGAGGCAGCTCTGTGCCAAAAAAAAAAGGTAATAAGATTAGAGGAGAATTCTGACAAGTTCAGGCTGATAGGAAAGCAACAGTAACTGAAATAGCCACACACTGATGTTCAGAAGAGCATCTTTGAATGTCAAATCTTGAAGTGGGTGGCCTACAGCAGCTGAGGTCCCATCTGAGCACCCTCAGTGCTTTGTATGTCTCATGTTAAATGTCTCTGCAAGATTCATTAAACTGAGAAATTGTTAATAAAAAAAATAGGTCTAGTTGAGGTGGTCTACATCAAACACATGCATGGCTTGGAGAGATTAGATCTTTCATCTTCATCTCAGTCCTGTAAAATCAGAGGCATGGATCGGTGTGGAATTACTTTTTTAAGATTTCAGCTCGGCATCGCTCTCTAAGGCAAAACCAAAACGAATTGAATAGTAAATCAAGATGTTTGTGCATTAGTAGCGAGAGATCTTTTATATTTTCCATTGTTTCAGAAATATGCATGTGGTTTATTTCAACAACATTTTTTAGTCTGAAAATAAAAAGCCCCCTAGGCGCTGCTAGCTCTAATGAGCATGTCCTAATAAAGAGGACATTTCAGAGCCTCTTTCCAACTGACTGGCTAAATCTTGTTCCTTGTGAACAAGTACATAAGATAAGCCTTTATTTACTATTAAGCACCTTTTTAAGAAGACACAGTATTGGTGATCAGATGAGGTCCTCTGTGCAATGTTTGTTATCCAGTCATCCTACTTATTTTGCAAAACTTCTACAACTTTCTACAAAGTTTATAACCCCTACTTACTGCTTCAACTGATAAGCAAATGCTGAAGTAGTCATAACATACACATATCTGTCATAGTGTATCTGTTGAATCTGTTGCTATTATCCCCTTAGCTGACTTTGTGTATGCTGTATGTAAGTAGACTGACCAAAATTATAAACACAACACTTTTGTTTTTCCCCCTATTTTTCATGACCTGAACTCAAAGATCTAAGACTTTTTCTATGTACACAAAAGGCCTATTTCTCTCAAATATTGTTCACAAATCTGTCTAAATCTGTGTTAGTGAGCACTTCTCCTTTGCTGAGATAATCCATCTACCTCACAGGTGTGGCATATCAAGATGCTGATTTGACAGCATGATTATTGCACAGGTGTGCCTTAGGCTGGCCGCAATAAACGGGCACTCTAAAATGTGCAGTTTTATCACACAGTACAATGCCGCAGATGACGCAAGCTTTGAGGGAGTGTGCAATTGGCATGCTGACTGCAGGAATGTCCACCAGAGCTGTTGCCCGTGAATTTAATGTTCATTTCTCTACCATAAGCTGTCTCCAAAGGCGTTTCAGAGAATTTGGGCAGTACATCCAACTGGCCTTACAACCGCAGACCACGTGTAACCACACCAGCCTAGGACCTCCACATCCAGCATCTTCACCTCCAAGATCGTTTGAGACCAGCCACCCGGACAGCTGCTGCAACAATCGGTTTACATAACCAAAGAATTTCTGCACAAACTGTCAGAAACCGTCTCAGGGAGGCTCATCTGCATGCTCGTCGCCCTCATCGGGGTCTTGACCTGAGTGCAGTCCGTCATCGTAACCGACTTGAGAGGGCAAATGCTCATATTCGATGCCGTCTGGAACTTTGGAGAGGTGTTCTCTTCACGGATGAATCCCAGTTTTCACTGTACAGGGCAGATGGCAGACAGCGTGTATGGTGTCGTATGAGTGAGCGGTTTGCTGATGTCAACGTTGTGGATCGAGTGGCCCATAGAGGTGGTGGGGTTATGGTATGGGCAGGCGTATGTTATGGACAACGAACACAGGTGCATTTTATTGATGGCATTTCGAATGCACAGAGATACCGTGACGAGATCCTGAGGCTCATTGTGCCATACATCCACGACCATCACTTCATGTTGCAGCATGATAATGCACGGCTCCATGTTGCAAGGATCTGTACCCAATTCCTGGAAGCTGAAAACATCCCAGTTCTTGCTTGGCCAGCATACTCACCGGACATGTCACCCACTGAACATCTTTGGGATGTTCTGGATCGTCGTATACAACAGCATGTTCCAGTTCCTGCCAATATCCAGCAACTTTGCACAGCCGTTGAAGAGGAGTGGACCAACATTCCACAGGCCACAATCAACAACCTGATCAACTCTATGCAAAGGAGATGTGTTGCACTGCATGAGGCAAATGGTGGTCACACCAGATACTGACTGGTTTTCGAATACAGTAAAACTGCACATTTTAGAGTGGCCTTTTATTGTGGCCAGCCTAAGGCACACCTGTGCAATAATCATGCTGTCTAATCAGCATCTTGATATGCCACACCTATGAGGTGGATGGATTATCTTGGCAAAGGAAGAAGTGCTCACTAACACAGATTTAGACAGATTTGTGAATAATATTTGAGAGAAATAGGCCTTTTGTGTACATAGAAAAAGTCTTAGATCTTTGAGTTCAGCTCATGAAAAATGGGTGCAAAAACAAAAGTTTTGCATTTATAATTTTGGTTAGTGTATGTCGAGAATCCCAAAGGGCTAAAGAAAAGCCAAAAATAGTAGCAAGAACATAAACACAAAAAAACTAAACACAGTTTTATACATTTTCTCATGTATTTCTCTGGGAAGGTTTACCCCAGAGTCTACAAACATTGAACTTGTGCTTGAAGCTTAAATAAATGCTCTGAGTCTGAAGTTAATCTCTGTCATTACAATCTAACACTAAAAACGCTGCATTATTTTTTTTAACCCCAATGCTGAGTTCAGCCCGTTGGGTCATTTTATTGGGTTATTTTTAATATTTTTACTCAAGTGCTGGGTTCAACTTGTTGGGTCATTTTATTGGGTAATTTTTAATATTTTTTACCCAGGTGCTGGGTAGTTTCCTGTAACTAAGTTGCTGGGTCATTTTTAACACTGGGTTATTATTTTCTACCCAACTGTTGGGCTGAGCCTGTCTCTGATGAAACAACCCGAGTTACAGTCAGTCAGAGCGCAGGCTTTCTGAGACCTCTACAGGAGAGAGCGGTTCTCAGTCCCGCCGATTTGCACTTCTTCAGCGAAATAAAGGTTTGTATACATTTTATTTAATTTATAAAGTCTTTACTGTGCTGTAAGTTGTATTATTTTACGCAACGCAACATAAGGACGAGATGTCAGTCAGCTGCGTCAGCAGCGGTTGTTTCGCAGGATGGTAACGCCTTTTGTCTTGCATAAAATAAATGGATTTTATTTGTTAATGTACTGAGTTTAATCCTAAAATATGTTCTCTAATGTCAGTACTGTTTGTTTATGGGCAGTTTTTGAAGTCATTCAGTTATTTCAGCTACGAGTGAAGCGCAAGGGCGCGGTCTGAAGTTCGCAGTTAACCCGGCGAACACCGGCGACACACCGGCATGAGAATTAGCGCCATTTCGGTAAGCGCTTAGAGAGAATGGTTGAATACACTAAAATTAAAATTCTACTTTTAAATGTTAAATTTTTTTTTACGTTAAATGAGTTTACATGTATGTAATATTGTAAACTATGCTGTATTCACCAAAATAAATTAAATTTCTCTGGTATTTTGTCCATGTGTTCTTGCTTAATAAATGTTCATCTTTTGATTATTGCTGTTGCCTCTAGTCATTCTGTGTGTGTTTTTACAAGTTCCAGCCCATTTTAAACCATCAATATAATCACTTTTAAACAATAGTTGACAAATAAAATAACCCAGCATGTGTGGTAAAAACATTTAACCCAACCCATGTGTTCTGTTCAGTATTTACCCTGTGCTGGGTTGGCAAATGATCGAAGTTTGGTTGTTTTTAACCCAGGATTTTTTAGAGTGTTCCTTTAAATCTGATTGGCCGAGCAGCATTCCAAGAGTGTTGATATTTAGTCCAGTAGTACTAGGACTTTTCATTGTTTGTATCACTCTGCTTTTCTGTGTTTGCATGTTCCACATACAGTTGTCAGAATGGCTGAATCTGCTTTGACTTGGTTTGGTATAAATTCATTCACCTGGAACAGTACTTCCCCACAAATAAGTATCAAGAATAAGGTGACTGATTTGTATTTTTACAATGTCAGCATATAAGTAAATTAGCAATGTGTATTACTCTGTTACCTGTACCAAGATATCCTAAAACATTTTGCAGTGTTTACATTAAAGCTGCAGGATTAATCCTTAAAATATCGAGATCTCGATTCAAACACCCACCCGATCTTATTCCTGAATGACAACGATTTAAGTATGTCTATTAGGACTGTTTCACATCGCGAGTGTCAGTTGAGCGTGAGAAGTACGTTTTGTCGCTGCCCATGTTGATGAATCAGAGGGTCGGGGTAAATGTGAATGCAGAAAGAGCAACACAAACAGTCTTTTTAACCACATTATAACCATTATTAATGTGTTACAGACATTTAAATAACAGAAGTACTGGGATAAAAGTGTATAGTTTGGGTATAAACACTTATTGTCTACAGTAGCGATCAAAACGAAACTCTTAACACTTGTATGTACTGTAACGCTTATCCTCTTCCGCCAGGAGGTGGCGACAACTGCCCGTTTAAAAAAAGTATGTCACTGAATCATTCATTAAGGAAATTCCAATAGTCAAACAAGTCTTAATGAAGTGAGGCACTGACTCCTTCATTGAATGTTTTTTTTTATTATTATTATTTTGTTTAAATGACTATATGTTTTTAAAAGACTTAAGCAATGAACAGTTTGTCAGAAGCACTAGTAAATTACGTTATTTTGTTTAGTTCTAATCTTTTTTTCTCCAGAATCGTGAGAGAATCATGGTCTCCAAATTATTAAAAACAACTGGGATTCTCAATTTATCCAGAATCGTGACGTTCTTGTTTAAATTTTATTACTGCATATAATTCATTAAAATGGAAGTTTAATTTCATAAAGGTCAAAATTTTTTTTTTTTTTTTTTGCATTTTGCATTTTGTCTTTTTCAGTTGAATAAAAGACTATTATCCCTATATATTTCATCAGTGAGGATTTCTTAAGAAAAGTTTAAAAATCTCGTCTTGCTCGTCTCGTGGGATAAGTGTCTCGTCACATCCCTACTGCTCACTCATATTCTGACTGAGCCCAGTGCATTGTGAGTGTTGAAGTTTTCTTTCATTTTTCGCCACAGCGAAACTTTTTAAAAATGTTTCTGCTGCATAGACAGCCAACTTTTATTAAAAATGTCTCATTGGTTTGCCATAAGTATGACGCCAGAGCCGAGCAGAATAAAAGCTGCAGTGTCTGACTCTACTAAACAACACACACAAGATATGAAAATTACCCTGTAATCCCCTGCTGTGTGTCTCTGCAGTGCAAATATGTTCGGCTCTAGTTTTGTGTGCCGTTTCTTGCGTAGACAGTGACAAATGCGACAGCCTAAGATTCTGTTGACAGACTCAAAGATTAGCAGATTTACAGAGATCTTTATTAACACAGGCCTTTGCATACGTAAGGGGAGAAAACAATGGAAGAATCTATGTGCCATTTATATTCTGGTGAATTAATGTCCATAATGAATTTTCATATCTGAATATTGGAGACGTATCTGTTTTGGCATGATATGAATGAACTTATTTGCATGCAAATGTTTGAAATGGATGTTTCATCAACCAGTCTTTTTGGAATTAAAAATTTCCATGTTTGCCCTTTGAACAACATCAGAGAATGAGTGTTGCTTAAAGGCATTTTCATTAATATTTAATAGCAACAAAATGTGGCTGTGGTGGTTCTCCAACTTCATGCTGTGTTTCATGAAATAGCCATGTACCTGGGAGTCATTTATATTTTTTGTTTTGTAAATCATAACATCACTTTGACATTTAGCAGTTCTCTTGGGAACCAATGTGAATAGTAGGGCAGATTGTATTTTTATTCCCAGTAATTATTCCCTCGTAAATCAATTTAAAAATTGACAATTTATGTTTTCGTCAAGAAATGAATGCATGTACAGTTGAGGTCAAAAGTTTACATCCCCCTTTCAGAATCATTAAAAATGTTAATTATTTTACCACAATAAGAGGGATCATACAAAATGCATGTTATTGAAATAAGATATTTAACATAAAAGATGTTTACATATAGTCCACAAGAAAAAATTATAGTTAAATTTATAAAAACGACCCGGTTCAAAAGTATACATCCCCTTGATTCTTAAGTGTTTTTTGGTTTAGAGACAGTTGCTCATGAGTCCCTTGTTTGTCCTGAATAGTTAAACTGCCCACTGGTCTTCAGAAAAATCCTTCAGGTCCCCCAAATTCTTTGGTTTTGCAGCATTTTTGAGTATTTGAACCCTTTCCAACAATGACTGTATGATTTTGAGATCCATCTTTGAGGGACTCTTATGCAACTGTTACAGAAGGTTCAAATGTTCACTGATACTCCAGAAGAAAAAAAAAAAATACATTACCTGGGGGGTGAAAACTTTTGAACAATGGAGACGTGCACATTTTCCTTATTTTGTCCAAATATCTTTTTATTTTTTTCCCTTTAGTACTGCCCTTCAGAGGCTTCAGAAGATAGTTAAGTTTCCCAGAAGACAAAATAAGATAAATTTACCCTGACTTTCAAATTCAAAAAGTTTTCACCCCTAGCTCTTAATGCATCATGTTTCTTTCTGGAGCATCACTGAGTGAATAATAATCATCATTTTTTTTGCTCGAATAGCCTCCCATTTAACTCCCATTTAGTGTAGTTGTCTTTGTGTATGCCATATCTGTTGAAATCTGTGTCGAAGAGCTAAATTGAGACCTATAATAATGGTACAAAAGCAAACAATAAAAAAAAAAAAAATCAAACATGTTATTATACATTTTTTTTATTCATTTCTCTGTACAGCTTTACCCTAAAGTTTCTAAACATACAACTTATTCATGAAGCTTAAGGAAATCTCCCCAGGTTCATTTGCATTTATTCTGTTCATTTACATAACAATAGTGAGATAATATCGTTGATTATACAAGTGGCTCTGTAGTTTAACAATGAGCATGAACATACAGACTAACCTCTCGTTTCATATTTTCTTTTTTAACAGGGATTGTATCATTGATCTCTCTGGCAATCCTTTCGTATGAACGTTACAGCACTTTAACTGTTTACAACAAGAGGGCCCCAGACTACAGCAAACCCTTGTTGGCTGTCGGGGGCTCCTGGCTCTACTCACTGTTCTGGACGGTTCCCCCCTTGTTGGGCTGGAGTAGCTATGGACTGGAAGGGGCAGGAACCAGCTGTTCGGTTACATGGACGGCCAACACCCCACAGTCACATTCGTATATAATCTGCCTGTTCATTTTCTGTTTGGGAATCCCTGTGCTGGTCATGGTGTACTGTTACAGCCGGCTCCTCTGTGCTGTCAAACAGGTAAATTCAGTCATAACATCTCAAATAAATATTACACTTTAATTTTGTGTGTACAATTTCAACACAACAGGGAAAAATAGATTAAACAAGTCAGATTTCACAACTCAAAACCACTGCCTCCAGTGGAGTTTCCAATTCTCTCCGGAACTAAACAATGACTCTCTGACTCAAGTTCAAATTAGGTCAGACTCCAGATAAAGTTTGAACTGCCTCAAATGATGTTTAAGCTTGTGCTATTCAGATCCACACTCAGTGGATACTGCTTCTATGCACTTGTTCGAAATGGGTCACAAAACAAAATATGTTCTCATTATGACATCATGAAAAATTGTTTCTGAAAAACTCAAATACTCAGTTTCTGGTTTTAGATTCTAAAAAACATAATTAATAAGACACGATGTGAAAAAAGCAGTGCGTTATATTTGGAATTCAATTTATCTGTTCCACATACACTTCACACATATGCAAAACTGCTGTGATTTTAGGACATCTTTAAAAATATCAATAATTTATTTTCCTGAACCTGATGAGTCAGTGGTTCCCTTAAACCAGATGGTAGGTTCTTTTTATAGTAAATCAGCAATCCTTTCATGAGGGATTTGCATATACTGGAGACCAGTCCTGAATCATCTCCTGGTACAAACAAAAAATGCTGGTACAAACAAAAATTTAATGCACATGTTTTTTTGTTTCAGGTAGGGCGTATCAGGAAGACAGCTGCACGGCGGAGAGAATACCACATTTTATTTATGGTCATCACTACAGTGGTGTGCTACCTTTTGTGCTGGATGCCTTATGGGGTTGTTGCAATGATGGCCACGTTTGGACGTCCCGGGATCATCACACCCATAGCGAGCGTGGTGCCATCCCTCCTTGCCAAAAGCAGCACAGTCATCAACCCTGTTATTTACATCCTAATGAACAAACAGGTTAGACTCTTCCAACTTTTGGCACTGATTCATGGGATTTGATTTCTTATAATATACACTCAGCCACCATGGGTGCATAAGCATAAACATTAACATTCCTTCCACAAACACATTTGATTGTCTTAATCCAACATCCACAATGATGACACAAATCACCAGTCTATAGAAGGAACAATATCAAGTACAAAATTGATTGTAGGACATGATAAATAATACTAAAGTCCTTTCAAAATGTTTTTTAGACAGTAACAGCAGTTGGTACTGCTTGAGATACAATTTCTGTCAAAATATATTTACAGGTTTTTGAAATACATAGAACTTTTTGCTAAAGCACAAGAAGGTTAATAGAAATAATATGCACAACAGTCAGTGGTAAACTGAGTCAGACACTGTCTTCTCAGAGAGGTTTGTCAGTAGTAGGTCACAGATTATGAAATGATTAATTCATTAAACACCTTTAAAAACTACACTGATCATTTCTCTAGTTAAAATCTAATGATCTTGGCTCTGTAATAAATTAACAGCTTTGAAGTGTCATGTCAATCAATGAAAACTCCAAAAGATTTCATCAAAAATTGCCACAAAACATAATGAGAACACCACAGATCCATCTCGACTTGTTTCATACTATAGCTTACCACATTTAAACATTCAAATCAAGAATTTGCTTTGAAACTTTCTGTTTCTGTTGCGAGTGTTAGCTATAATGTTTTCAGCATAAAGACCATCTGAGATGATCAGATTTTTAAAATGTGGTTAATTACCCTCATAAAGTCTTGTCTCGGTTTGTTACAGGAACTATCGGTCAACCCCTATTAGATGATAACAGTCTGTGTTTAAGTTTGAAGGGTCTTGAAGACCTGTACACCTTTTTATGCTAGTGTACGTTTGGGTCTGTAAATCACAGCGGACAGTTAATCTTACTGAATCCTGGCAGTGTGACCTTTCCCTTTTTCTTGAGGTCCTCCTCAGAAGCTGTGCTCATTCGCTTGACAAGCAGTTTCTCGTAAAGCAAAGGGTGGTATGCCCCAAATGTGCAGGCTGCGTCGTAATACTTCTCATGGTAATGGCACAGATTGGTTTGTCTCATAGAGGGAATGTACTCGTACACATCGACCTCCTCGCAGAAGTTCATCATCATGACTATACCTGTCAAATACACACAAAAGATATAGTCAACATATTCAATAATTACTGAATAGCCCACAAGTCCAGCCACTATTACTATTAAGTGTTCTAAAGACATACAATGGTATTGTGTGAGGAATTGATTCAAAGTTGTTATTGCAAGTTAACTGAAAATTGTATTATCTGTTTTATAGAATTTAAGATTTAAATAACCCAATTTGTGAATACATCATTATTTTGAGTTGAATCTTTTCAGTCAACCCAGAATGATTCATTCATGAATTCTTCAAGTGAGAAAAAATTTAATTGTCTATAAGCAGCTGTTACATTTTACATTTAATTTTGCTCCTGTTACAAGTTACATTTAATTTCGCTCCTCACAAAACCTACTGTACTGGCAGTCAAAATAATGAAATAATTCTGTTTTTTTTTTTTTTTTTTTTTTTTTTTTTTTTTGAAAGAAACTTTTTTTTTTTTTTTTTTTCATGATAATGCTTCGTCTTTCCTTCTGGAGCATTAGTAGGCATTTGAACCTTCTGTGATAGTTGCATATGAGTCCCTCAGTTGTACTCAGTGTGAAAAGATGGATCTCAAAATCATACAGTCATTGTTGGAAAGGGCTCGAATACACAAAACTGCTGAAAAACCAAAGAATTTGTGGGACCTGAAGGATTTTTCTGAAGAACAGCAGGCAGTTTAACTGTTGAGGACAAACAAGGGACTCATAAACAACTACCATTGCAAAAAAAAAAAAAAAAAACAGCTGTGGATCATTCAGGTAACAACACAGTATTAAGAATCAAGTGTATATAAACTTTTGAACCGGGTCATTTTTATAAATTCAACGTCTTTTTATTGACATTTTGCAGATTCTGCAAGGTGTATGTAAACTTTTGACCTTAATGGTATATTTTAAAATGTCATTTATTCCTGTGCTGGCAAAACTGAATTTTTAGCAGCCATTACTCCAACCTTGTTACATGTAGTGTTATATGATTCATTCTAATATGTGTTGCTTAAGAAACATTTCTTTTTATCACTGAAAACAGTTTTTGCTGTTTAATATTTTTTGTGGAAACGGTCATACACTCCCATTTAAAGGTTATGGTTACCAAAGAATCCAGGAAAAAAAATGTATCACTATTTTCCACAAAAATATTAAGCAGCAAAAACTGTTTTCAAAATTGATAACAAAAACAACCATTATTAATAACAGAGCTCCAATGATAATAATGATACTAACTGAGAACCAACTCAGTAAACTTGACACTTATGTGACTGAAGACTTCAGCTTTGCCTTCACAGACATTTTAAACATTTTAAAATGTTTTTACATTTTAAAAATATATTGTAATAGAAAACCTATTTAACATTATAAAAAATGTATACAATATGTGACACCCTGGACCACAAAACATCAAGTAGTCTTATGTAGCACGGGTATATTTGTAGCAATAGCCAAAAATGGGTCAAAATAATTGATTTTTCTCTTATTCCAAGAATTATTAAGAAATTAAGTTTCTTACTGTAAATATATCAAAACTTAATTTTTGATTAGTAATATGCATATGCAACTTAATTTGGACAACTTTAAAGGCGATTTTTTTCACTATTTTGATTTTATTTTTTTCTGCACCCTCAGATTCCAGATTTTCAAATAGTTGTATTTTGTATTTTGTCTTATCCTAACAAACCATACATCAATGGACAGCTTATTATTCAGCTTTCAGATGACCCTTATGACTGATTTTGAGGTGCCAGGTCACATATGATAATTTTTACTGTATTATTAATCAAATAATTGCAGCCTTGGTGTGCATAACACAAATAAAAAATATTAATGATTGCAGACTTTTATCATGTAGTGTAAACCTATATAAATTTGTAAGATCCAAAAGCCATTTGTTGTAAGAGAGTGAAAAAAAGGAAAAAAATAACCAGTACATTCATAGAAGAAAGCAAGTCATGCAGATCTGGAATAGCATGATGGTGAGTAAATGAAACAATCTCCTCAAAAATCTTGTATAAATCTGATAAGACATTAGTACACATCCCACATTCTGTCAGCTGTGTGTATGTAGTCTATTGTTGGCCACCTCTCCGAACTGTTGTATTTTTGTTTTACGTCAAGACTCTTCCCGCAGGCTTGCAACACACAGTCTGACAGCACCCTGCCACGATCAGATACAGAGTTGTCTCACTGAATACGCGCACACATGCAGGGGACACACGCATCAAATGCTTGGCAGTATAGTCACACGCCAATGTGAAGGCCAATCAGGGGCCTTGATGGGCCGAGACAACTCAGCCAGTCAGACATGGAGTCGCATGAGATGAACAATAAGGCATCCACCCCTTGGGATAGCCAATCACCTAAGACAGTTTGCTTGTTTGGTGTCCACATCTATAGGTTGCCAAGGCAACAAAGTGATCCAAGTGTATTGACTAACACCAACCCAGCAGCTATCATTTAAAAACCAGCAGGGTGTGCATCTCATGTTGTTCAGTGTAGTTCAGGACATGCCACAGGGACTTTTGTGTGGACTGGATTGAATTTAACTGGCATCCTTAGGCATTCTACAGAAGCTGATGATCACATTCGTTTCTTGACAGGTGACCTACATTCTTGAAAATGAAGGTGCTTTAAAAGGCCCTTCACATCAAGCCATAGAAGAACCATTTTTTGGTTCCACAAAGAACCATTCAGTCAAAGGTTCTTTAAAGAACCATCTCTTTCTTAACCTTTTATAATACGAATCGCCACAAAGAACCTTTTGTGAAACAGAAAGGTTCTTCAGATGTTGAAGGTTGTTTTTAGAACCATTTAGACAAAAAAGGTTCTTCTATGGCATCGTAAAATACCTTTAGAGACCTTTAAAGCACCAAGAGTGTAACATCTGACATCTCTTTAGAATGAAGAAGCAAGTCCATCAAAACATTCCAGTTGAAAATTACTGGGTCAATGATGTAACTCTTATTTTTGGCTTATATATTAATCAAAATTACATAAAAACATGCAATTCATAAATATAATGACTTGAATGTATCTCTTCAGAGATGGGCTTGCTTCTCTTTTCTGATTTAAAATTCATTTTTAAATTCTTAAAAATAAGACTTTAATCAGTTTGGCTTAATATTACATTGTTATTTTATAGAAAAGTAATATTTGCTACATCCAACACAGGGAAAAAAATATAAAACAGGAAATGATATCATAGAGAAGACACATGCAGACCCTCAAGACTGCTGCTCAAGGTTCTTCTAAAATATAAATATGAGATAATTTGGCCTTTTAAGATATAAGAATGCTAGTTTAAGTTGTAAAATCAGGAGTCATGTGGTGTGACTCCAAAAAATGAATAATTGACATTTATGAATCAATAATCCATGATATGAATTAATGAATTAATAATCTATGTAAAGGACTTTGCATTTCTTGTAAAGTGTAAAGAAAATGTATTTTTCTAAAATGCTGCAATTTTCTCCCAAAACCATTTAAAAATCAACATGGATATACAAGTACATTGCTAAAAACCTAGCACATTTTCTAATTTTAAACTAGATTTTTAAAATACTTTTTAAGTGCCACTGAGATACTCACACTTCATTTGGCCGTTAAAAAATAATAATAATAATATTAATAATAATAATAATAATAATAATATAATAAAATTTCTTTCAAAGCTAGGCCGTCTTTCACACAAATGTGCAAAATCAAAATGGTTCTGCATCTTTTGTGTCTCAGAAAATATGAGAGCTAATTGATTGTGTTTTGTGCAGTTCTACAGGTGTTTCCTCATCCTGTTTCATTGCAAACACAGCTCTCTAGAAAATGGACAGTCCTCTATGCCTTCAAGAACTACTGGTATCCAGCTCAACCGAAGGGCTTATAGCAACACAGTGGCTGGCAACGCACCTCCATCCACTGGTGTCCAAAACGAGTGCAGCACCCCTGTCTCGGGCTGAAACAATCCACACAAAATCACATTTGGACGTTCCAGCTCCACCCTGCCCCATTCTTAATCTACAAATAATGCCAAGACAGAAATCATCTGTGTAGTGTTGTTGAGTGCCTACAAATCAAAAGCTGAAAATCAGAACTGTAGCAAAGTGATCTCTATAGCCGTATTTGTGATGACAAACTGTTGTCTGACCTAACACACCATTTTCAGTAAGTATTTGTATGTGGCTTGTCAATATAAATGTTACAAAGAGCGGGAAAATTGCAAACAGCCACTTGTGACTTGTTTAAATGGATGTTTAGATCATGTGCTGGTACGTTACTTCTGAATGTGCTTACCCCCATGTTGTCTGTATGTTCCCAACCCATTTAAGGCCAAGTCTGAATAAGAAGTTGAATAAATCAGTGAATTTAAAGGAAGCTGGAAAACTGGTAAAAATCCCCAACACATGACTGCTTTGTATTCTTTTTCTACCCTGCTCCTAATCTCACCATTATCTGCTGGAGGTCAAGCATGGTGACATTTGGATCATTAGTCGCATCATTGCAAAGGAGTCGAGTGATCTAAGACAGTATTTCCAAACTTGGTCACTAGTGGTAACGTTAAAGAAAGAGTTTACCCAAAAAATGAAAATTCTGTCATTTACTCACCCTCATGTCATTCCAAACTCTTAATAATTTAACTAATTTAAGTGTTCCATCCAGTTGTGTGAATTCAGAACAATGGTGGTATAAAAAAAAAAAAAGTCCATGTGGTAAGAAAAAATAAAAAATACATCATTTGCTTTCCTGTGCACCATCCAGAATGTCACACTCCAGTCCAGTAGGTGGTGATGTACTGTCACTGTATTGACTTCCATCAAACATATATTCAATGGAGGGTTGTCAATCAGAAGGCTACGTCCTAGTAAAGCTGCATATCTCGCCCTTATAGGCCATGGAAGGCAGCTTCTATTTCACATCCATGTGTTTTGAAGGATGCATCTAGTATATCCTTTATGTCCTCCCATCAACCATAACATAATATAATGATTTCATGAAATAAATAATATAACGATTTTCATTATAAAGCATTTTATCCAAAATTATTTTTAATCGTAATTTTGTCGTAACTTACTAGACTGTGTCTTTCACTTGTCTTGAAAAAGGTAACATACACACTAACAAGTGACAAAATGGGACTACAGAGGTTGTCAGGGACATTAAACTTCATCACGCAAAACGTCAAAGCCATAATGGTGTGTTGAAGGTACAATCAACAATCAAACTAATGAATGCCAAAAAAATTACAAAGTGTCTATTTACACTAAGTGCACATAGCCCACCTTGTTGGCAGAGGATGTTTACACTAACTCTGCCCACCGACGTGTGGTTGGACTAGACAATATTACAAAACACGGCTTCATTGGCGTAGATGGTAAAGCGCGTAATGTAATGTCTTTTTGATGCAAACGACCCGAGTTCAAATCCTTCTTTTGCTGAACTCGCTCTTCTGCCATTTCACATTTCATATCACATCGGAAAGGCATTTATTTTCAGTAAAAATGAAAGAAAAAATCGAAAAACATATCTGAACAATATTATTGAGTACTGTTTTATTATGTACTACAATACTGAGGTGCAGATATTTGCCACTATTATAGTATGAATAGCAGAAAATACAGCTATTTTTACAGTGTAAATAGAATCTATTGCTAAATAGCATCTAATTGCTATTTACATATGGTGTAAATACCATCTCTTGCTATTTGTACTTAATGTAAATTTCTGGAGGTTGTTGTAGTCCCCTTATAGTAGCAAATATTGGATTGTGCCTTTGATATCACATCTAATGTTTGAGGTTTAGGAATGCTAATTGTTTTTGAGAGCCATCAACTTGTATTAACAGCTGTGATTCACACAGAGCTTGATTATATGTCAATCATACAAAAAATAAATAAATAAATAAACCAACTACCTACAATTAAACTGTCATAAGCCCTTAACCTCTGTTCATTTGCTTGCTTGTCTTTTTTAGATCTTGAATTTTAAACTAAACCTTCATCCAGTTATTAAAATTCAGCAATGAACTCACAAGGCAAGGGAGACGACAAGAAATAGTGTGTGTGTTTGTATGCACATTCATTTGCTCCGTGCTGCCATGGGCACTCAGTCAGCCAGTCAGCCGTTGGCCTCCGGCAAGGTAAGTATCCTCTACAAATGTTATGGAGAGTCTGCTTTTTCCACATGAAGTGTCTTCCTGATTGAAATAATCCCGTCATACCCCTGAACTACCATCTATCAAAGTGATATTACCTAGTAACATATTTCAGCATTTGCACACACACGCCCTCACATCCTTCACGCTTCAGTCAAAAATTAATTCAAGAGGAACAGCGAATGCAAACAGAAAAGATTATCATTTGTAAGTCAGCAGATACGTTGGAAAAGTAGGCAGACGAACATTTGATCTT